>CANJKZ010000051.1:4122500-4155000 GCA_947471745.1 Closterium sp. Naga37s-1 | reverse complement strand
ATAGAAACCGCGCGGGACACACAGAATGACCGCGTTACACGCGACTAGCGATGATTCGCTATTGACTTGACACACACACTCGACATCATGACCCATCATACACACACTATTATAAGCATGAAATATATATATTATTTCATGCCCTCATTCCATTCCATGCACACACGCATGCACGCACACGGACAACAAGCCGAGTGCAAACCGTAGGGTTGCACCAACAAACTCCCCCTCGGATTGTTGGCCTTAGGATCTTGCTCTCTCTGTTCAGAGCCATCCCAGCCAGCTTGCTTCACTTCCAATGCTGCTGCTCCACCAGCCTCTTGGTCATCATGTCAGCCGGCTGCCCCGTGGTCTTCACGTAGCGCAACTCAACTTCACCCGCGGCCACCATGCTCCTCGTCCAATGCCACTTCACCCTCATGTGCTTCGTGAGTCCATGCAACACAGGGTTCTTAGCAAGAGCAATGGCACCCTGGCTGTCACAGTACAGTGGGGTAGGTCCTTGCTGCACCTCCCCCAATTCAGCCAACAAACGCCGCTGCCACACAATCTCCCGTACCGCACGGAAGAGTGCCATGTACTCGGACTCCACCGAGCTCAAAGCTTGGTCAACCTGCTTCTTGCTCTCCCAAGCAGTTGGGCCTCCACCAACACAGCATATGAAGCCTCCCACACTGGTCATGTCCTCTGTTTCCGATGCATATGAAGCATCCGAGTAGGCGGTGAGGAAAAAACGCCCGGGTTCAACACCATCCGCACCCTTTTGGCGCCTTTGTGCCGCCGCCGAGTATTGCAGCCCAACGGTCGGTGTTTGGCCAAGATACTTGGCCACCCTCATTCCAGCTGCTACCTGCTCCTCATTAGGGCATTGCACTACCCTAGCTAGCTGCCCGGTAGCAAACGCGACGTCCGGTCGGGTGTTTACCGCCGCATACATGAGGCTGCCCACCAACGAGTGAAAACGGCGCCTCTCCTCTTCACAAACGCTCTCCTCCTCTGGTCCCTTCACACACTTGAACCCAGAGGGAAAGGGAGTAGCCACATGACCTTCACTCTGGCCGAAGTTGGCAGCCAACGCCTCCAGGTACTTCCGTTGGTGCACTCGCATGCTCCGCTTCTCCACGTCTCGTTCGATGTGGAGCCCAAGGTAGAAGTTCACGTCACCAAGGGACTTGCACTTGAACTTGTCTTGCAGCTTCAGCATCACCTCCTTCACAAGGTCAGAGGAGGGTGAGAATATGAGAATGTCATCCACATAAACCACCATGAAGCTCCTCTGCTCCCCCTCGCCAAGCATGAACAAGGAGTGATCGGCCGTTGAGGGAGTGAAGCCGATCCCCTCCAACACTTCGCGCAGCTTCATGTACCATTGCCTAGGGGCCTGCTTCAGCCCATAGAGGGCCTTCTTCAGCTTCCAAACTCTGCCACTACCATCATCAAACCCCTCTGGCTGCGCCATACAAATCTCCTCCTCGAGGATGCCGTTAAGGAATGCCGTTACGATGTCCATTTGCTTTACCACCCATCCTTTGATGGCGGCTCCCGCGAATAGGGTTCGCAGCGTCGTCGGCTTCACCACAGGGGCAAACAGCTCCTTGAAGTCCACCTTCTCCTTCTGCTGGTACCCCTTGGCTACAAGCCTGGACTTGTAGCGCTCGATCTTGCCGTCGGCATCCGACTTGATTTTGAAGAGCCACTTGGACGTTATCGCCGTACGCCCCTCCGGTAGCTCCACCAGTTCAAACGTGTCGTTCTCCTCGATGCTCTTCAGCTCACTCTCCATGGCCTTCTTCCACTCCTCAGCATCACTACTCTCCAAAGCCTCCTTGAGAGTTGCTGGTTCTCCCGGCATCTCCACCGGAGAGAAGAACGCGAAGGCACACTCCTCGTAGTCACTCTCCTCGTCGTCTCCGACCATCATTGCCGCTCCGGCCAGGGCTGTCTTGCCCTGCTTTCCCGGCGCATCATAGGTCAGCCTATTAGGGGGTTGAACTCTCCTCTTCCCCCTTCCTTCCTCCTCAGCTGCAGGGACTTGAAGGCCTTGGCGTTGCTGCGTTGTGGCTCGAATCCGTGGAGCACTCGTAGTGCGGGAAGGGAGTGACGGTGCACGCTCGCTCACTTGCTGCACCTCCTCCTCTTCTTCCTCTGCATCATTGGCCTCCTCTCCCCCATTCACAAGGGAGGATTGCCTTGTGGTTGTGCTGCCGCTGCTCAGCTCCAAAGGCAGCTCCACATGCTCCAAACCGGAACTCTTCACCTCCCCAAACCGCACGCCTATCTTCGCCTCATTCTCTGCCTTCCAATCCTTGTACATGAAGTTCTCCATGAACTTGCAGTCCCTGCTCACCAAGAACTTCTTGGTGAATGGGTCCCAAAGAAGCCATCCCTTGCTGTTTTGAGCCATGCCCAAGTGCACGGCCCACACCGCCTTGGCACCAAGCTTGTTGTGCCGAAGATGCTTAGGCACGAGCGCCATGCACATGCACCCGAACACCCGAAGCATATCCACCTTTGGCTTCCTTCCTAGCCACTCCACATAGGGCACCCATTTGTCTGCTCCCACATGAGTCAAGGCTCTGTTCTTGGCCACACACGCGCTCCGCACCGCATCAGGCCAGAAATAGTCGGGTAGCCCGGCTTCAATGAGCAACCCGCGTGCCGCCTCCGTGATTGTGCGGTTCGCTCGCTCGGCGATGCCGTTCATTGCAGGGGAGTATGGCATGGTGAGGGAGTGCCGAATACCATTCTTCTTCAGCCACAACCCGAACTCCTTGCTCAGGAACTCTCCCCCTCGATCGGTGCGGATTGACTTGACTAGACGGTCTTGTTGCCGCTCCACCATCGGGAACCAATCCGTCTTTAACGTTTCAGCCACGTCGCTCTTCTTGGCCAGCACGTACACCCAAGTCATGCGGGTGTAGACGTCGACAATGGTGAGAAAATACTCAGCTCCAGCAGCTCCAAGCTTCAAGGGGCCCACCACGTCCATCACCACCTCATCAAGCGGTGCCTTTGCCGTTGCCTCCGAACTAGGGAACGGAAACCGGGTGAACTTGGCTTGAATGCACGTCGGGCAGCCAAACACCTCATCGGGCTCCCCATTCACACGTATGCCAGCAACCATCTCATTCTTAACTAGCTGCTGCAAGATGGGCAGGGCCACATGCCCCATGCGCCGATGCAAGGTGAGCCAATCACACTCCCCCATAGCCGAAGTTGGATTGGAGAATGCCGCGCTCGCAATAGCGCCCCACATACTCTCTCCGTAGTCCTCCTCCGCTGCTGCCTCGGGGTTCTCCTCACCCTTTTGCTGCTCCTTGGTTGCTGCACCACTCTCCTTAGGTTCACTGAACTTGCTGGTCCCTCCAGGTTTGCTCTTCTTGAGCTCATTCTCCTTAGCGCGACCGTTCGCGCCATCGTCGCTACCGACCGCTCCATCCTTTGTGCTGATGCTTGCTGCCACTTGCCTCTCCTTAGGCATAGGGACCACTGGGATCTGCCACATCTCGTTGTAGACATCCCTGTCCTCATGAAGGTCCCAAAGAATTCGATCGCCAAGCCTTGCGGTGTAGGTCTTGGCTCCCTTCGAGTTCGTGTCCATGCCGGCCTTTGCCAACCGCCGCACAGAAATCAGGTTTGCAGCAAGGCTGGGCACCCAAAGCACGTTCTTGAGGCCCACCATCTTCCCATCAGCACCCTTGAACATGGCCTTCCCCATGCCTTTCACCTCTGCTCGCTGCCCCAAGGCCGATGTGACATGCTTCACCGGTGACGGCTCGAGTTCGGTGAGCAAGTCCGGGCGAGGTGTCATGCTATAGGTAGCGCCACTATCAATCACCCAATAGTCCAGGGGGTGTAGGGTCAGCTTCCCCACAGCTGCTGGCTCCTCAAAGCCTTCATCCTTCTCTGGACCAGCCGGTACTTGCGTTGACACGAAGTAGAATAGACCCGGGTATCGATCGTCGCTCGGGTCCTTGTCGTTGTCTCCGCTCTTCATGTTTGCAGCTCCGCCACCGCGACCGCCACAGCCTCCAAGGCCTCGTCCTCTCCCTCCTCCTGCTCCTCTACCCTCTTGGCCTTGAGCAGGGGTCCAACCATCAGGGAGTTTGTAGCAGTCGCGCCACATGTGTCCGCTATTGTGGCAATAGTGACACTCGCCGTCGAATCGGCCGCGACCGCGTCCGTAGCTCTTGTCGTCGCTGCCGTAACTGCCACTCCCGCGGCCTCCGCCGAAGTTGCTGCCACCAAACCTTCCTCCCCCTCGTCCTCTGCCTCTTCCTCGACCATATCCACGGCCGATGCTCGCTGACCCAGCGCCATCCGCACTCGCCAACTCACGGCGGCGGAAATCCTCTTGAAGGATAGCTCGCTTCACGTCTTCAAGCGAGAGGCGGGGCAAGTCGCGATTAAGGTTGATGATGAGCGAGGACCATGACTCAGGGAGTAGGGCCAGCAACTTGGTCTTCTTTTGGAGCTCACTATAGTTCAAATCAGCTCCCTCAAGCCGCGTCAACAAGTCGAAGATTTTCTGCACCCCTTCTTGAACCGCTTCATCCTCTTCAATTCGTAGTGTCGCCATTTGCCGTTCCAACACAACAGCTACCGCCGCTGTTGCAGGAGCGTGTACACCCTTGAGAGCAGCCCATGCCTTTGGTCCCTTCTCTGGTTCACGCTGGAAAGGCTTGATGTGACGGAACTGGCTGCTCCCCAACGCTTGCCCTAGTAGGAGGTAGCCTTGTGCGCTCTTCCGCACCCACGGGCTCTTCTCCGGGTCGTTCTCGGGGCGCTTCTCCGTTCCTTCCATCACCTCCAGCAGGTCATAGTGATCAAACACGTTCTCCATTCTGAAGGACCACTCAGCAAAGTTGTCACCGTTGAACTTGTCAAGGCCAAACACTCTAGGCTCATCCCTAGATGGGCCAACACTTGGTTGCACGGGTGCCATGGCTGAGTCACGGGGTTGGCCTTGAGCTTGGGCTTCTCCATTGCCACCAGCACCTCTGCCACCCCTTTCCTCAGGTCCAGAAATTGTCGAAACTGCTCCAAGGGGCTCTGATACCACTTGATATAGTCACAGTAGGCTCCAATGTGCCTAAAACGAAAGATAGAGTGCACAGTCGGATTTCTGCACAGCGGCTTCAAACGTTTATAGCGTTCTGGTCACAGCTTCAAATGACTTGATTCAACTTGGATCTGGAGCGACGTACTGTCGCCTACACTAGGCAATTTACATCGCACGAGTTGACCAAGTATTGACGACACAGCGTTGGTTTGAACGAACGGCACTATGGCAGCCACCATAGTCTTAGAACACAAGATAGGAAGAGTTAGGGAGAGTTACGAGTTGGGAATGACTCCCAGCTCCTACAAACCCCAAGAGCCGAGGTACAGTGATGTGGAACAGTGCCACACTGTCCCCAACCACGAAGGGTCTCGAAACTACCCTTCACTAGGGCCTACACCAAGTGAAATGTTACACTACACAAAGTAATGTAACTATCTTCAATATCTTGGGGTGTACCCTTTTTCGCGGGATTCGCGATTACTTGAATGTTGACACCAGGGCTCGGGTTCTTCATCACAAACTCATCCTTGAGTTCTTGATGGGTCTGCTGCATGTTATAGTCACAATAGGCTTGAATGTGCCTAAAACGAAAGATAGAGAGCACAGACGGATTTCTGCACAGCGGCTTCAAACGTTGATAGCGTTCTGCTCACAGCTGCAAATGACTTGATTCAAATTGGATCTGGAGCGTCTTCACGTCGTCTACAATTATCAATTTAGATTGCACGATTTGATAAATAATTGACGACACAGCGTCGGTTTGAATGAACGGTACTATGGCAGCCACTATAGTCTTAGAACACAAGATAGGAAGAGTTACGAGTTGGGAATGACTCCCAGCTCCTACAAACCCCAAGAGCCGAGGTACAGTGATGTGGAACAGTGCCACACTGTCCCCAACCACGAAGGGTCTCGAAACTACCCTTCACTAGGGCCTACACCAAGTGAAATGTTACACTACACAAAGTAATGTAACTATCTTCAATATCTTGAGGTGTACCCTTTTGGCAAGCTTCGAAATCACTTGAGGCTTGACACCAAGGCTCGGGCTCTTCATCACAAACTCATCCTTGAGTTCTTGATGGGTCTGCTGCACGCACCAGCGACACGCCGAACGTTCGACACAGGACAAAATAGAAACCGCGCACGACAAAATAGAAACCGCGCGCGAGACACAAACGACCGCGTAACACGCGTCTAGCGATAACTCGCTATTGACTCGACACACACACTCGACATCATGACTCAACATTCACACACAATTATAAGCATGAAATATATATTATCCCATGCCCTCATACCATTCCATACACACACACATTCACGCACACGGACAACAAGCCGAGTGCAAACCGTAGGGTTGCACCAACACTGCACACACCTGCGACACGCCGAACGTTCGACAAGCGACAAAATAGAAACCGCGCACGACAAAATAGAAACCACGCGGGACACACAAAACGACCATGTTACACGCGACTAGCGATAATTCGCTATTGACTTGACACACACACTTGACATCATGACCCATCATTCACACACTATTATAAGCATGAAATATATATTTATTTCATGCACTCATTCCATTCCATGCACACACGCATGCACGCACACGGACAACAAGCCGAGTGCAAACCGTAGGGTTGCACCAACAATCAGCTCCCTCAAGCCGCGTCAACAAGTCGAAGAATTTCTGCACCCCGTCTTCTACGAGTTCATCTTCCTCAATTCGTAGCGTCGCCATTTGCCGTTCCAACACCACAGCTACCGCCGCTGTTGCAGGAGCGTGTACACCCTTGAGAGCAGCCCATGCCTTTGGTCCCTTCTCTGGATCACGCTGGAAAGGCTTGATGTGACGGATTTGACTGCTCCCCAACGCTTGCCCAAGTAGGAGATAGCCTTGTGCGCTCTTCCGCACCCACGAGCTTTTCTCCGGGTCGTTCTCGGGACGCTTCTCCGTTCCTTCCATCACCTCCAGCAGGTCATAATGGTCGAACACATTCTCCATTCTGAAGGACCATTCAGCAAAGTTGTCGCCGTTGAACTTGTCAAGCCCGAACACTCTTGGTTCGTCCCTAGAAGGTCCAAGAGTCGGTTGCACGGGCGCCACGGCTGACTCACGGGCTTGGCCTTGTGCTTGGGCTTCTCCACTGCCTCCAGCACCTCTGCCACCCCTTTCCTCATGTCCAGCCATTGTCGAAACTGCTCCAAGGGGCTCTGATACCACTTGTTATAGTCACAGTAGGCTTCAATGTGCCTAGAACAAAAGATAGAGTGCAAAGTCGGATTTCTGCACAGCGGCTTTAAACGTTCATAGCGATCTGCTCACATCTCCAAATTACTTCATTCAACTTGGATCTGGAACGCCTTAACGTTGCCTACACTAGGCAATTTTGATCGCACGATTTCATCAAGAATTGACGACACAGCGTCGGTTTGAACGAACGGCACTATGGCAGCAACATAGTCTTAGAACACAACTTAGGAAGAGTTAGCAAGGGTTAGGCGTTGGGAATGACTCCCAGCTCCTACAAACCCCAAGAGCCGAGGTACAGTGATGTGGAACAGTGCCACACTGTCCCCAACCACGAAGGGTCTCGAAACTACCCTTCACTAGGGTCTACACCAAGTGAAATGTTACACTACACAAAGTAATGTAACTATCTTCAATTTCTTGAGGTGTACCCTTTTGGCGAGCTTCGCGAACACTTGAATGTTGACACCAGGGCTCGGGTTCTTCATCACAAACTCATCCTTGAGTTCTTGATGGGTCTGCTGCACACACCTGCGACACGCCGAACGTTCGACAAGCGACAAAATAGAAACCGCGCACGACAAAATAGAAACCGCGCGGGACACACAGAATGACCGCGTTACACGCGACTAGCGATAATTCGCTATTGACTTGACACACACACTCGACATCATGACCCATCATACACACACTATTATAAGCATGAAATATATATATTACTTCATGCCCTCATTCCATTCCATGCACACACGCATGCACGCACACGGACAACAAGCCGAGTGCAAACCGTAGGGTTGCACCAACAAAGACCAAGGTAATACCCCACTGGTCCAAGGGCCTTGCATTTAAAGGTCTCCTTCAGCTTCCCTTGCACCTCCTTGATCCTCTCCAGGGATGGGGAGAAGAGGAGAATGTCATCAACGTAGACAAGGAGAAACACCTTCTCCTTCTCCCCCTCGGTCATGAAGAGACTCTCGTCGCACCCGCTAACTTGGAAGCCAAGAGCCTCTAACGCCTCCACCAGCCTTGCATACCAGCACCTTGGAGCTTGTTTGAGGCCATAAATGGCCTTGTTGAGCCTGCAAACACGTCCGCTCCCATCGCCGTACCCCTCTGGCTGCTTCATGTAGATCTCCTCATCTAGCACGCGATAGAGGAACGCTGTCTTCACATCCATTTGCTCCACCTTCCAACCATAAATGGCAGCGGCTGCTAGCAACACCCGGAGCGTAGGAGCCTTGGCAACAGGAGGAAACACCTCCTTAAAGTCAACCCCCTCCCTCTGCTGGAAGCCCTTGATCACAAGTCTTGTTTTGCGCCTCTCCAACTTCCCCTCCACATCGGTCTTCACACGTAATATCCACGTGCAGTTCAATGCCTTTCTTCCCGGGGACAGATTGGTGAGGGTCCGCGTTCCATTCTCCATGTGGCTCTGAAACTCATCCTCCCTTGAAGCCAACCAAGCCTCTCGATCATCTCCACGAAGTGCTTCCTCCATTAAAGCCGGTTCATGAGGTAAGTTGACTCCGAAGCAACAAATATGCTCCATCTCTCCCTCGGTTCCCTTCTCCTTATCATCTTCCTCCTCCTGGACCAGCAATGCCTTTGGACCCCCAAGCCTTTCATACTTGAGGAAATCCCTTGGGTGATCAGCTCTCATGGGCCTCTCCTTGGCTGCACCTTCCTTAGCTCCACTACGAACAGCACCATGCTTCCCTTGGGTTGTCCGCCTTGGTGGAAGTGTAGGGGATGGTGTAGGCTGCTGCACCTCCTCCTTAGCATCACCTCTCTCAGCTACAAGGGCAGCCTCTTGCTGCAACACTCCCTCCACCTCTGCTGCCTCCCCTTCAGCACCTCCCAAGTCATGCGACACCCCCGTCACTTCTGAAGATGAAGACAACTCAATGGGAATGAGAAGTGGGTCATTCGTTCCCAACTCTATTTCGAGCGAAATGGTGACCTTGCTCCTCATTCGCTCCAACCACTCCTTGAACATGAGGACTTCCACGAACTTGGCATCTCTGGTGGTGAAGACAGTGTTGGCTTTTGGGTCCCACATGAGCCACCCCTTGCTCCCTTGTGCAAGTCCCAAATGAATAGCCCACACCGCCGCTGCTTGAAGCTTGCCATGCTTCTCCTTAGGGACGTGCACGAGTCCCATACACCCAAAGACTTGAAGCATATCCACCAGGGGCTTCTTGCCTCTCCACTTCTCCATGAGGACCCAATGCTGCCCTCCCACATGAGTCAATACTCGGTTCTTGATGACGGTGGCATGGCGAATAGCGAGGGGCCAGAACCGTAAGGGTAGACCCGAGTCTACCAACATCGTTCTCCCGCCCTCCATGATGGTCTGCTTCGCTCTCTCTGCCACACCATTGGACTGAGGGGTGTAGGCCGTGGTGAGCTGCTGCTTGATGCCATGCAGCTTCAGCCAGCTCCGGAACTCCGCTCCCAAGAACTCCCCACCACTGTCACTACGAATTGCCTTCACCCGCTTGCCGCTCTCTCGCTCCACCATGGGCAGCCACTCTTCAATGATGACCCTTGCAGCAACACTCTTCTTTGCAATTGGAAAGGACCAGGTGAGCCTCGTGTTGTCATCCACCATGGTCATGGAATACAGGGCCCCAGCATCTCCCTTCACCTTCATGGGTCCCACGAGATCCACATGCACGAGCTCTACCGGGTCACTCGACTTCCCCTTCACCGAATGGAAGGGAAACCGTGAAAACTTGCTGGTCAAGCAAGTCTCACAAGATCCCACCTCCTTGGGCTCCCCCTTTATCCTCAGCCCCTTGACTCTTTCCTCCTTGAACAGCTGCTGCAATTGAGGTATCGCCACGTGGCCAAAGCGAGGGTGTGCGGTGAGCCAATCCGTCTGACCTGTGCTAGGAGTTACACTTGGTAGTGCAGCCCCACCATGCCCAAGGAGCCCACCATCACTGTCATCACCACCTCCTCCATTGTCCACTTTCCCAACCTCCACAATCCACCTCACCCAAGTTGGCCACACTTGCCAACCCAATTTGGTTTTTCCCAACCACTTGGCAGCATCTAGAGTGATGGGGACGAATTTCCCAACCCCCAAAAGTCTGTACCCCTTATGGAGTCAACCCCACAACTTCCCATAGTCTCCACAATCAAATATGAAAAGCATACGAACTCCAACGTTCGTAACTTTCTTGATCGTGCTCCGATTGAAGCGATACTTGGTTCGTCGGAGAGCTCTTGAGCAGAGGAGTCACTTCAGATATCTGCTCAAGCCAAATAACATTCACACACACTCAGAAAAACCAAACCACATCAAACACAAATTCTTGCACACGCTCACACCACGCATGCAACGCACGAACATATGATGGGAGGCAGACAGACGTGAATGCAGATGATAGCATCACATAACAAACTCCCCCTCTGGCTGCCAACCATCATCCCACATGCCATAGTTCAAGCATGCACCCTCAATGCACACTCATTCCCGCAAGCGACCAAACATGTCCATTATACCCAAATCTGCAGCACCCCGTTGTAGCCTCTCTCTCACGGCACTATCCTTCAAAACCTCTCAATCCAGCCCCAGAGCAATAGGCTATCTCATCCTCATTACACTTCTCAGTGACACTCCCAGCCGGTACCACACTTGGTGTGCCACGGCTCGCATAGGTCAGCCTGTTAGGAGGGCGCACATCCCTCCTAGGACGGTCAGCCGTACGTCCGGCACCTTGTGGAGCACCTTGCTCCTGCTGCTGCTGCGGCTGCTGCTGCTGTTGCTGCTGCTGCTGCTGCTGCTGCTCCTCCACCTCAGGTTCTCCCCCATCCTCAGTCACCCCAGAGATCTCATTCTCAGAGACAGAAACCTCCACTTGCCTCGAAGGCCGCTGCACCTCATCGGCCTCGACAATTAGCGGTGTCGTAGGAAGCTTCTGCTGCTGCTGCTTCCACTCCTTGTAGTACAAGGACTCAAGGAACTTCACATCCCTTGACACAGTCAGCTGCTAGCTCGTCAAGTCCTATATCAACCAGCCCTTGTGGTCCTTGGCAAGCCCCAAATGCACACCCCATCTCCCAGAAGCTTCCAGTTTTCCCCTCTTCTCCTTAGGCACATGAAACACCACCATGCACCCATAGGCTCTCAGCATGTTCACAGCTGGTGCACTCCCATACCACTTGGTGTAGGGGACCCACTGCTTGTCCCCCACAGTCGCCAGCACCCTGTTCTTCACAAGGGCGACCTGCCGCAGTGCAGTCACCCAAAACGGATCCGGCAGCCCTGCACGCCCAAGAAGAGTGCGAGCACCTTCCTGCAGGGTCCGGTTGAACCGCTCAGCCACGCCGTTCTGCTGAGGGCTGTAGGGCACTGTGAGCTGATGCTGGATCCCCTTCTTCAGCACCGCCTCAAACTCATTGCCAATGAACTCTCCTCCGTTGTCGGTGCGGATCACCTTCACCTTATGTCCGCTCTCCCTTTGAGCTCTCGGCGTCCACTCCTTAAGAACAACCGCTGCCACCTCCCCATTGGTCTTGAGAGGGTACACCCACACCGCACGCGTGTGGTCGTCCACAATCGTCAAGAAGTAGCGGCAGCCCGAGAGAGAATTGGCCCTCGTAGGGCCCACCACATCCATGTGCACAAGCGCAAGTGGTGCCTTGGCTGGTCCTGTGCTGCTGCTGAAGGGAAACTTCGTGAATTTTGTCTCAAGGCATGTAGGGCAGCTCCCAATCTCCTTTGCTGCCCCCTTCACCTCCAACCCCTTCAAGCTCCCATCCTTCACTAACTTCTGCAGCATAGGAATGTTGATGTGACACAACCTCTCGTGCCACGTCTCCCAATCGGCATCACCATTCCCAGATGAAACCTTTGCCCATGCAGCGGTTGCATCCACACCAGCAAGCACCTCACCATATGGCTGCTGTGACTGCTGCACCTTCTTGACTGCATCCAGGGCCCCACCAATTGGTGCAATCTTCTCTCCCCCTGCAACTACCTTAGCCGTTGCTGCAGCCGCTGCCGTTGCTGGTGGTTTCCCATTCCAAGGGATGTTGGGCAGGTGCCACAGGTCCTTGATGCAGCTGCTCTTCTCCTCCAAATCCCACAGCAGCAACTTCCCAAGCTTTGCACGGCAGCTGGTTGGGCCGAATGTAACTTTGGCCTTGCTTTTCTGCAGCCGGCGCACAGAGAGGAGGTTAGCGGATAAACCTTCAACCAACAGCACATTCCCCAGCCCCACAAGCCCCCCATTAGCTCCCATAACCTTGGCATTCCCAACACCAATCACAGGGAGCAAGGCACCTGAAGCGGCAGCCACAAACTTGATCTTCTCAGGGGGTTTTACCTCGTCAAGCAAATCTGCCCGTGGGGTCATGTGACTTGTGCAACCTGAATCTATCACCCAGTGGGTGAGGGGGTGCATAACAACCTTCCCAACTGAACCCACATCACCCCTACTTCGTTGCACATCCTCAACCATGAGGAACATCCCAGGGTCGGCTTTACCTTGTGCACCATCACCTTGTGCACCTGAACCTTGCACAGCGCCACCTCGTGCACGTTCACCACTTGGCGGCTTCATGCCTGGGGGCGCCCATCCCTCAGGCCGGCTGAAACACTTGAACCATGGGTGTCCAGCCTTCTTGCAGTACCAGCACGCACCCTCCATTCGGGTGCTCCCCCTGCCGCCAGAGCTCCCATGCCCCTCATTGTAGTCACCTCGGCCTCTCCCTCTGCCAAAGCCTCTCCCACGGCCTCGGCCTCTCCCACCCCCTCTTCTTCTGCTGCCTCCTGCAGCTCCATACCCCTCAGCAGTTTTGTTGGCAGCACCACCTCCCGTGTGGCGCCTGCGGAAGTCCTCCTGCAGGATCTGTTGCCGTAGCCACTCAGGCGTCCACTTGTCCTGCTGAGCGTTGAGGGTGGGGATAAGGTTGTCCCACGAGTTGTCGAGCACCGAGATGATCTTGGTGCACTGCTGCATCTCCGACACCTTGCTGCCCGCCGCTGCCATCCTCGCATAGGTGTCCTTGACCTTGTCAAGCACCGGCTTCACATCGTCTCCCGGCTGCATGGAGAGGGCAGCCAGCTCCTTCTCCAATACGATCACCATCGGCAGCGTGTTGGGCTGAACAACGTCGCGTAGCAGCTTCCACGCCTTTGGTCCCGAGTCATCGAGCTCCACCAAATCCTTGATGTGCTGGAACATGTCGTTGTTGACCGATTGGAGGATGAGGTCGTACAGCACCGCGCTCTTCTCAATCCACCGATCGCGGGCATCTCCTTCCTCGGGCATCTTCTCTTCTCCTATCGCAAGTTTCAGCAGCTTGTAGCGCTTGAAGACGCTCCTCATCCGCCCGCTCCATTCCTCGTAGTTGGGGCCATCCAGCGCCTCAATCTTGGATGGTGGCGGCTCACTCCTCTTCTCAGCTGCTTCTCCACTCCCTTGATTCATCTCCTCTTCTCCCAATCAGAGGTTTCAGCTCCCCCCTTTGCTGGTCACAATGTAGATCCACACAATCTTCACAAGTGTCGGCGCCAACGAAATTTTGGCAGAGTTTCCCCTTAGCGGAAGTCACATCCAACCTCCAGAACTCCACTTAGGCACGCCCACAGGCCATGGTGGGTCTAAGAGGGTCTTCACACTTCAGTAGACTCTCCAAAAGGTCCTTAATCAGCTCTGATACCACTTGTTAGAGACTAAGGACGGAGTCTATGAAGATTAGGTGCCTAAATTTCTCAAAATCGTTGGTCGTCAACCGACCACCCAAGTCGGTGACCTTACAAGTCGGTGATCTTGCAAGTCAGGGCCGACTTCCAGGTCGACGTGTCACATCGCCGACCACCAGTTGAAGTCGGCCGCCGGCTTCCCAAGTCGGCGGCATTGCAGTGGCCCTGTGCAAGTCGACCAACCCCGTCGACCAGCTCGCCCAAGTCGGCATCGCCCACTGCTGCAAGTCGGCTGTACCTCCCGTACACCCAACCACGAAGTCGGCTCCGCCCAAGCGAGGACGGGGCCAACAACAACTTCCGTTGACACTCCCCTGTCGCGTTCACGCTTGGGCCCCCAGCCCATACGGCATCACTGCTCGGAGAATAGCTCGTTGGCGTGCACCCAACACACTGCACGCCGGTCACCGCACCAGCCATGCAGGAGGGCATGGCACCTACTGCTGCACGTCGTTGTCCCCATCACCCACGTCGACCAAGCGCACCTGGCAAATGGCAACGAAGCACCGGTTGAAGGCCGGATAGTGCAGCGCCTTCGTCAGGAAGTCGGCCGGCTGGTCAGCGGTCGGGATATACTTCAGTGAAAACTTCCCACGCTTCACCATATGCTGCAGCCAAGCCTGCCGCCGCTCCATGTGCTTGAGGTTGCCCGTCAACCCCATGCCCTCGGCGACTGTGATGGCCGACTTGTTGTCCACTCGGCGAGGAGGAAGCGAAGTCGGCGTCCCTCCTTGCCGGCTTCGGTGGCCGCCACATACTCCGACTCAGTCAACGACAACGTCGCACACTTGATGCGCTGGCTCGACCAGGAGATTGCGACCCCTCCGTAGACGAACACGTAGCCACCCGTGCTTGTCCTGTTCTGCTTGTCACCAGCGTCGTCGGCGTCCACGTATCCGACCAGCTCCAGCGACTCAGGTCCACCGCCGAACTCCAGGGCGATGTCACGCGTGTTGGCGAGGTAGGCGAGGCAGCGGTCGACCTCGCGCCAGTGCTGGTCGCTCCTCACCGTGAGGCCGCTCCCCAGCTTGCTGCAGGCGAAGGCGATGTCCGGCCTCGTCGTCATCGCCGCGAACTGCAGCGAGCCAACCTTCTGCCGGTACTCCTCCTTCTGTCGCTCCTGCGCCTCCTCGTCGTCGAAGGTGAGCTTGGCGTAGGCGTCGACCGAGACCGGCGTCTTCGGGGTGCGCCCGGTCTGCTCCTCGTCGATGAAGCGCCTACGCAGCTTGCCGGCGTAGCCCTGCTGATGCAGCCACAGCTTCCCCGCCGACCTATCGCGCACGATCTCCAGCCCGAGGTACTTCTGCACTGGCGAGATCTCACACAGTTCGAAGGCGGACTCCATCAGCTCCTTCAGCATCTCGGTGCTGCTGATGGCGGCGAGCAAGTCGTCGACGTAGACCAACACCCAGGAGGCCACTCCGTCGTCGCCGACCTTGAAGTACAGAGCCTCGTCGACCTGGCTCTTCTTCCACCCGGCGTCGACCAGCACGTCGTTAAGTGCCAAGTACCACAGCAGCGGCGACTACTTCAGCCCGTACAGGCTCTTCAGTAGCTTGCACACCCGGCCGGTTCCGTCGTTGAAGTAGTCCGGCTGGGACATGTAGAGCACCTGGTCGAGCTTGCTCTGCAGGAAGGCGTTCTTCATGTCGAGCTGCATCAGGTTGAGGTTGAGGACGGCGACAATGCTGAGGAAGATCCTCAGAGTAACGTAGCTGCCCTCCGGCGCGAACGTCTCGTCGTAGTCGGCGCCATACACCTGGGTGAAGCCCTTCACGACCAACCTCGCCTTCTCATGCTCGACGGTGTCGTCGATGTGGTACTTCGTCGTCAACACCCGCCGGTTCTTCATGATGTTCACTCCCGGTGGGCGTTCGACCAGCTCCCAAGTACCCATGTTGATGAGGCTGCGGACCTCCTCCTCCATGGCGGCCTTCACCACCGGGCCCTTCCAGCTTGCCAACGCCTCCTTCACCGTCATCGTCGAGATGTCCCAACGGTGCTCGGGGTCGGCATGCATGTCGGGGTCGAGCTCCGGAAACTCCTCATCCTCCTCGGCGTCGTCATACGCCAGGTCGTCGACGTCCACGTCGTACACGGTGGTGAAGGCAGCAGGGACGAAGAAGTCGGGTGGCCTCCGAAGTCGGCCTGACTTCCGTGGTTCAGGCGGAACCTCCACCACGTCACTCTTGGTGGACTCCTTGGCGTCCTCCTCCCCCTCATCGTCCTGCTTCAGCTAAGTCGACTTCGTGGCCGACTTCTCCCCTGTGGTCGGCTCCCCTGCTGACTGCCCGGTTGCCGACTGCTCCGTGGTCGGCTTCACTGCTGCCTGCTCCACTGTCGGCTGCTTCTCCTTGACTTGCTCCTCCCCCATCAACATCGGCTTCACTCCCACGTCGACTTGCTGCTCGTCACGTCGGCCACCGGCGATGCCCTTGGTCGGCGCCGAAGGCGACGTTCCAATACTCCCCTCATCGCCGGAGGCCGACTCCGAGACCAGCCCGCGCAGGTCGGCCAGGAGGGGAGGGGCAGGAGAGGGAGGGGAAGGGGAAGGAGGACGGACGACCTCGGCGTCCTCAGCAGCAAGCTCACCGACCTCGGTGAGCAGAGGCAGCGTCGCCGTCGAGGTATCCGTCGGCGGGGTGGTTGGAGTCCGACCGGACACCGGCCCGTGCTCCAACTTCCACGCCTCCAGCGACATATCCTCGTAGAACACCATATCCAACGTGGTGACCACCCGGTTGACGTCTATGACGAGGAGCTCCCAGCCCTTGCTCGACTCCGACACACCGAGGTGCAGGCCCCACCTGGCCTTCGGCATCAGCTTCCCACCACGATGCTGCTCGGGGACGAGGAACTGCGCCATGCAGCCCCACACCCGCGCTAGCGACAAGTCGGGCTTCTGTCCGGTCAGCACCTGGTCCGGCGTTGTCCCCGTCGGCAGCGTCGACCTCTCAAGGCAGTTGCAGCCCCAGACTGCCTGCCGCAGGGCGAGGTGCCACCAGTGGTGCTGCACGCCCATGTGCAGCAGCATCATTCGCACCGACTCCACCACCGTCCTCATCTCCCGCTCCGCCATGCCATTCTGCTGCGCGGTGTATGGGCAGGTAAGGTCGTGGACGATCCCCTTGCCGTCCACGAAGTCGGTGAACTTCTTCCCGAGGAACTCCCCTCCCCGGTCTGAGCGCAGCATTAGCACCGACTTTTTCACCTGCCTCTCCACCAACACTAGCCACTTCTGGAACTCCAGCAGCACATCCGACTTCTTGGTGACCGGCCTCACCCACACGAAGCGGGTCTTGGGGTCCTTCAGCAGCAGGAAGTACAAGCTGCCGTCTTTGGCAGCCACGCGGAACGGCCCGCACAGGTCAATGTGCACGACGGTCAGCACGTAGTCGGCGTTGGAGCCTTCGTCGGGGAAGGTGTGCCGCGCCAGCTTCCCGCCAACGCACGAGACACACGGGGAGTCGGCGCCCGTCACCGACTTGAGGTTCAGCCCAATGGCGACCTCATTCTTCGCCGAGCTCCTGATGTTGTCCATGCCGACGTGCACAAGCCTTGCATGCGTCCTGTCCGGCGTCGACTTCGCCTTCGAGACGATCGCCCGCAAGGCCACCACCTCCGTCGTGGGTGACGTCGACCTCGTTGAGCAGGGACGCAGGTCGGTGCAGAGGACACGCCCGGAGTACGTCGCCCGCCCGAGCACCTCTCCCGCCGCCGAGACGAGCAGCATTCCGTCTCCGTCCTCTTGCAGCTTCACGCCGTGCTCCTTCAGCTGGCCGGACGACAGCAGGTTTGCCCGCACATCCGGGACGTACAGCATGTCGGGAATGAGCACCTGCTTCCCGGCCTCTCCTTGCAGGGCGACGGCTCCACGGCCCTGGACGTCCTGCATCGCCGCGTTGAAGCCGCGCACGTGCTTGATGGGGCCGCTCGGCTGCAGGTCGACGAAGGCTTCCTTCATCCCCATCAAGTGGTGAGAGCAGCCGTTGTTGAGCAGGACCACAGCCTAGTTCGCCTACACAGCTGCCGCCACCGCCTGGAAGTCCTCTCCGGCCTTCGGCGCCAGCGAGATGGTCGGCTCCACGACGCCGACCAGCGAGCACGACACCGTCTTGTCGTCCCGCGTCTTGCCGCCAGCAGAGGAGTCGGCGTCCTTCGCCGAGGTCGACGTGGTCGACTGCTTCTCCTTGCGCGGCTTGTTTCCTCCTCGACGAGGATGACGACTGCTAGACCTCCCGCGGCCTCCCTTGGCGTCGTCGTCTTCGGAGTCACTGCGGTCGGGGCACTCGAAGGAGAGGTGGTCGGGGCTGTGGCAGATCCAGCACTCCCGACGTCGACTTCCTCCTCCTTGACCGCTGTCCCTGGTCGATGTCTTCTTGTCGACCTCCTTGGCCGGCTTCTGGCCACTGCTACCTCCGCCGCCAGACTATCCGCGCTGCCCCGGTCGACCGCCTTGCTTCGCCGGGGCGACGAATTTGGCCTGCGCCAAGAGCTCCTGGGACCGCTCTGCCTCCTGCATCGCCTCGTCCTGCAGGATGTACGAGGTCAACTTGTCCTCGTTGAGCGTTGTCCTTGTGCCCGGCGCCATTGACAGCCGCTTCAGGAGGTTGTAGTTGCTCGAAAGTCCCTGCATACCGTGGGTGATGTACGACGCCGTCGAGTACTGCGCGCCGGCCATCCTGATGGTGGCGAGAATCCGCCTGGCCCAGTTGCAGTAGTCGGTCGCCGTCACCTCGTCGCCCATACGCAGGTGCGTCAGCTGTCCCTCCAGCTGGGAGATAAACAAGTCGTCGGTGACTTGGTAGGTCGACTCAATGAAGTGCCACGCCTGGTGGCCGGCGTCGAGGTACTCTCGGCACCATTTCAAGGCGATCTGCACGCCCGGCGAGCAGCACCGCGAGATGACCATGAAGGTCAACAGCTGCACGGCGCGAAACTCCGCACGCAGGTCGGGGTCGTCCGACGTCACCACTGATCCTCGGGCAAAGTTGATCAGCCCAGCCATCTCCAGCTGGGGCTCAATGGCTTCCTTCCAGGTGAGGATGTCATGTCGACCAACGAGCGGCGGGGTGACCAAGATCCTGTCCGGTGCAAACTTGAAGTAGCCGTAGCTCGGTGCAATCCCGCCCGCCGTCACCTGGGTCATCGACATCGGTGACAAACCACTTCGTCGTCCTCCAAAGTCGCCATGCGAGGAGCCTGCAGCCGCCGACGACTACGCCCCTCGCGCCTGAACGCCGCTGACTTCATCGGCGTGAATCACACCATGCTGCATCGACGTGCCTCCCGCACTGCTGCCGACTTAGCCACCTCCGGCGTTGACGCCCACGTCGACGCTGCCTTCGTTGGTCACCGGTCGAGGAGAAGCTGGTCGAGAAGGGGGATGCTCCGCCGCCCACACAGAGCAGAGTCCAGCCTCGACGACCGCCCAGGGTATCGTCCCGTACTCCTGGTCCTTATGGCGTCTCCTCGCATCCTCCAGCCGTCCCTCCAGGGTGTCCATCACCTTGGCGTCACCTACGCGCACGCTAGTGACTGCACGGCTGCCGGCCTGCGAGCAACTTAGGTAAGTGACCACTACGTCGACCTGACTGAAAGGTAAGTCGTGTGCCGTCCACGCTCACCGCACCATGCGGAGATAACTACTACAACGGGAGCTAGACAACGGGCTAGGCACGGGTGCTCGTGTGATCTCTGCGTTCGTTGGTCCTTAGTCGTTTTCCTAGTGCACACACTGCTCGCTAGTTCACGGGGCAAATTGGCAAGAGTTTCACTAGTGAAAGTTGACAACAATGGTACAATCAAGTTGGCAAGACAAGACTACATCAGAGCTATCATTCAGGTCGGTCGACTGCCAGCGCAGCATGGTCGACCGCGTTCCAGCACGACTTGGTCGACCGCGCTCCAGCAGTGCAAAGTCGACGGCGTGCCAACGTCGCAGGTTGACGGCGTGCCAGCATTGTTCCCGCAGAACAGCAGCGCACCTACTTCGCAGGTGCTCGCAAATAATTGGTGGGCTGAGCCTCGTCACCTGCACAACGCACACACCAAGTCATCCTTGTGCTGACGACTCCACCTGATCCGCCACGTCGACCTTGGGATACCACCACCGAGGTCAGCCTCGCCAACATCGCCTGGGCGACCGTCGCACTCTTCCGCAGAACCTCGTCACCCAGGTAACCTGGTCGACCGGGCAACCACGTTGACCAGGTGCTCCTGTATGTGCCCGTCGACCTCCCAAGTCGACGGCCACCTCCATTCAACCTCACCAGGTCGACCACACCCCTGGTCGACCAGCTCAAGGTCGACGTCACTCCTGGTCGACCAGCTCCACGTCGACCAGCACAGTCGTCAGCCGACCACCCAAGTCGGTGACCTTACAAGTCGGTGACCTCGCAAGTCGGCGCCAACTTCCAGGTCGACGTGCCACATCGCCGACCACCAGTTGAAGTCGGCCACCGGCTTCCCAAGTCGGCGGCATTGCAGTGGCCCCGTGCAAGTCGACCAACCCCGTCGACCAGCTCGCCCAAGTCGGCGTCGCCTACTGCTGCAAGTCGGCTGTACCTCCCGTACACCCAACCACAAAGTCGGCTCCGCCCAAGCGAGGACGGGGCCAGCAACAACTCCCGTTGACGTTGCTCACCGAACACAATGAGATGTGGCAGATCTTTGTGGTCCCAATGCCTAAGGAGAGGCTTCGTGATAGCAAGCATCAGCACCAAGGGTGAAGCGGTTGGTAGCAGCAATGGCGCGAACGATGGCGCCAAGAAGAAAGAGTCCAAGAAGAACAATCTTGGGGGGACAAGCAAGCTAGATGATCAAAAGGAGAGTGATGCAAAAGGGTGAGGAGAACCCCAAGGCAGCAGCAGAGGAGGAGTTTGGAGAGAGCATGTGGGGCACTATTGCTAGTTCGAACTTCTCGAACCCGACTTCGGCTACGGGGGAGTGTGATTGGCTTATCTTGCATCAGCGAATGGGGCATGTAGCATTGCCCATTTTACAGCAGCTTGTGAAGGAAGAGATAGTTGCTGGCATATGTGTGAAGGGGGAGCCCACCGAGGTACTTGGCTGCCCGACGTGCATGCAGCCAAGTTCACCCAGTTTCCTTTCTCTAGGCTGGAGGCAACGGCCAAGGCACCGCTTGATGAGGTGGTGATCGACGCGGTGGGCCCCTTGAAGCTTGGAGCCACTGGAGCTGAGTATTTCTTGACCATAGTTGACGTCTACACCCGCATGAGCTGGGTGGATATGCTGTCCAAGTTGAGCGACGTGGCTGAAACGGTGAAGACCGATTGGTTGCCGATGGTGGAGCGGCAACAAGACCGGCTTGTAAAGGCTATCCGCACCGATCAAGTGGGAGAGTTCCTGAGCAAAATATTTTTCTATGTGGCTGAAGAAGAATGGCATAAGGCACTCCTTTACCATGCCATACTCCCCTGCAATGAACGGCATTGCCGAGCGAGCGAACCGGACAATCAACGATACTGCATGTGGATTGGCAATTATTTCCTAACGCCTCCCTCATTGAAGCTGGGCTACCCAACTATTTCTGGTCAGATGCGGTGCGGAATGCATGTGTGGCTAAGAACAGAGCCTTGACACATGTTGGAGCAGAGAAATGGGTGCCCCATGTGGATAGATTGGAAGGAAGTCGAAGGTCGACATGCTTCGGGTGTTCGGGTGGATGTGCATAGCACTTGTGCCTAAGCATCTTCGGCACAACAAGCTTGGTGCCAAGGTGAAATGGGCTGTGCACTTGGGCACGGCTCAAAACAGTAAGGGATGACTTCTTTGGGACCCATTCACCAAGAAGTTTTTGCTGAGCAGGGACTGCAAGTTCATGGAAAATCTCAAGTACAAGGATTGGAAGGCGAAAAATGAGGCGAAGATAAGTGTGCGGTTTGGGGAGGTGATAAATTCCGGCTTGAAGCACATGGAGCTGCCTTTGGAGCTGAGCTGCGGCAACACCATAAAAAGGCGATCTCCTCTTGCAAATGGGGGAGAGGAGGCCAGGAATGGAGAGGAAGAAGGGGAGGAGGTGCAGCAAACAAGCGAGCGTGCACCGACACTTCCTAATGCCACTACGAGTGCTCCTCGGATTCGAGTCACCCCTCAGCAACGCCAGGAGAGTATTCAAGTCCCTGCAGCTGAGGAGGAAGGAAGGGGCAAGAGGAGAATTAAAGCCTCTAATAGGCTGACATATGATGCGCCGGGGAAGCCAGCCAAGTCAGCCTTGGCCGGAGCGGCGCTTATGGGTTGGAGATGACAAGGAAAGTGAGTACGAGGAGTGCGCTTTTGCGTTATTCTCTCCGGTGGAGATGCAGGAAGAACCAGCAACTCTAAAAAAGGCCTTGGAGAGTAGTGATTCTGAGGAGTGGAAAATGGCTATGGAGAGTGAGCTGAAGAGTATTGAGGAGAACGACACGTGGGAATTGGTGGAGCTACAGGAGGGGCGTAAGTCGATAACATCCAAATGGTCCTTCAAGGTCAAAGTGGATGCTGACAGCAGAATTGAGTGCTACAAGTCTAGGCTTGTGGCAAAGGGGTACCAGCAGAAGGAGAATTGGACTTCAATAAGTTGTTTGCTCCTCCTGTGGTGAAGCCGACGACGCTGCGAACCCTACTCGCGGGTGGGTGGTGAAGCAAATGGGTGTGACAACAACATTCCTCAACGGCGTCCTCGAGGAAGGGATTTTCATGGCGCGGCCAGAGGGGTTTGATGATAATAGTGGCAGAGTGTGGATGCTGAAGTAGGCCCTCCATGGGCTCAAGTAAGCCCCTAGGCAATGGTACTTGCAGCTGCGTGAAGTCTTGGAGGAGATTGGCTTCACTCCCTCAACCGCCGATCACTCCTTGTTCATGCTTGGCGAGAGGGAGCAGAAGAGTTTCATAGTGGTATATGTGGATGGCATCCTCACTTTTTCACCCTCCTCTGACCTTGTGAAGGAGGTGATGCAGAAGCTTGAAGAAAATCTCAAGTGCAATGGCCTTGGTGACGTGAACTTCTACCTTGGGCTTCATTTCGAACGCGACATGGAGAAGCGATCGATGCGAGTGAATCAAAGCAAGTACCTGGAGGCACTTGCTGCAAACTTTGGGCAGAGTGAAGGCCATGTGGCAATTCACTTTCCCTCTAGGTTCAAGTGTGTGAAGGGACCAGAGGAGGAGAGCGTTGGAGAAAAAGAGAGGCGCCGATTTCACTCGTTGGTGGGCAGCCTCGTATATGCGGCGGTCAACACCCGATCGGACGTTGCCTTGGCTACCGGGCAGCTGGCTAGGGTTGTTCGATTCCCTAATGATCAAGTAGCAGCTGGAATGAGGCTGGCCAAGTATCTTGGCCAAACAGCAACCGTTGGGCTGCAATACTCGACGGCGGCGCAAAGGCGCGAAAAGGGCGCGGATGGTGTTGAACCCAAGCGTTTGTTCCTCACCGCATTCTCCAATGCCTCCTATGCATCAGAACCAGAGGACGTGACAAGTGTGGGAGGCTTCATTTGCTGAGTTGGTGGAGGCCCAACTGCTTGGGAAAGCAAGAAGCAGGTGGACCAAGCTTTGAGCTCGGTGGAGTCCTAGTACATGGCACTCTTCCGTGGGGTACGGGAATTTGTGTGGCAGCGGGGTTTGTTGGCTGAGTTGGGGTAGGAGTAGGAAGGACCTACCCCTCTCTATTGTGACAGCCAGTGTGTCATTGCACTTGCTAAGAACCTTGTCTTGCATGGCCTCACCAAGCACATGCGGGTGAAATGGCATTGGACGAGGAGCATGGTGGGTGCGGGTGAAGTTGAGTTTGTCAAATGATATATATGCTATATATGCTTAGGCTGTAGTGGGGTAGCCAATATGGGGTACAGCCCCTTTTAGGGTTTCATATTTGTACCCATCTCTTTCATAGTTCAATCATTCCTGCTGCTAGATTCTAACATGGTTTCAGAGCACTAGGTCCATATGACCGTTCTTTTTTCAGGCCCACCTACCGTTGCAGTTACCACGCTACCCCACTACAGCCTAAGCATATATAGCATATATATCATTTGACACACCCCCATAGGCAAAGTGGGGGAGAGCAAGGGGTCACAAGACCAGTCAAGAGAAGCAAAGCAAGCTCAGGGTGGATCACAACGTCACCACACACACTGAGCACAAGCAAAGGGCCACAAGGCCAGTTCACATGCAGAGGTATATATGCAACAACAGCAGCACAGTGATCTCTACCTAGCAGAGCAAGCATGCAGGTATATATATATATAGAGATCACAGTACGGAAGACCAGTAGACGAAAGGAGACTAAGAACTTGGCGCAGCACAGAGTCAGACGGTGGCTGAGACGACGGAGACGGTGGAGCAAAGAACAGGCGCGGCTGTGCAGTGCCACCAGCACCAGCAGCTCCAGCACCTCCAGCAGCTCCAGAACCCTTAGCGCCAGCTCCTACAGGACCAGCTCCACCAGCAGCAGCACCCCCAGAACCGGCACCTCCAGTGCCAGGGTCTCCAACCTCAGTGTCTCCAGCAGTAGCACCCCCAGACCCAGGGTCTCCAGCAGTAGCACCCTCAGGCTCAGTACCTCCAGCCCCAGCAGCTCCATTACCTCCAGTACGAGCACCTCCGGGACCAGCACCACTCCCAGCTCCAGTGACGTCAGCAAAGAGGATGGGGCTGGGCAGGAAAAGATCCTAAGGCCAACTACGTTCCTGCGCAACTACGTTCCTGCGCAAGCGTCGTGATGTACACTATCATGTGCTTCCCGCGAGTCCGGTCGGTGCTCTCGTTTGTGCCCGGGGAGCTTGTTCTTGAACAGGGCGCTGCAGCCTGTCAGCCAGTCCTGGCACTTGCGGTCTCGCGCGTGCTTGCTCTTCGGCCACTTTGACGCGCGAAACTGCTTCGTTGGACCCATCCCCCGCAGGTCGTCCAGGCGAAACAGGAGACGGTCGACGACGTCCTTTGCGAATTTGCGGCACAGCTTCACGCACGCCTTGTAGCCGCTCTTGTACTTGTGGTCTTTCAGCTTCCTCTCGTGCAGGATGTACGAGTGGTTGACCGGGCGGCCTTCCGAATCCGCGCCTCGCACTTTGACCGTCTGGCCCGACTTCTTCCCATACAGCTTCAGGAATTTCGGGAGCCAACCGTTGCCAGACCCACCGAAGTCACTGTTCTTGTCAAGGTACCTGTGCTCGATGTTGCCCGTGATGGACTCGACGGTCTTTGCCACCTCGGTAACATCGACCTGTAACAACAACAACAACAACAACAACAACAACAACAACAGAGTATCAGTATTGGATTTCACGAAAGCCAAAACCATTCATACAACGCTGCCTCCGCTTTTGAAACGACCGGTTCAGATCGTTAAGGTCGCCGAGGATGTCTGCAAGGAAGAAGAGGCAGAACTGGAACTTGTACGATGTAACTGTCTCGTACAAGTCGTGCTCCTTCTCGTGGAAGAGAATAATCGCAGCGCCCAGCACCTTGCATAGTCGCTTCACCGCGTCGCCCCGGGACAGCCAGCGCACGCTGTGAATTCCCTGGACCTCGAGGTTCGTGTTGTAAATGACGCGCTGCAGGTACTTGAACTGCTGGCTCCAGTGGCTGGAGGCGCCAAGGCGTTGAGCAAGCGTGCGGACCACCGTGTCCACCATCGCGAGGTCCGGATTTGAAGTGGCAGTGTCCTTCACCGCCAATGCCTCTCTGCCGATCAGATGCACAAGAGTTAGCGGTTGTATGGGGCATCATGACTAACAAGTAGAAACAGTGGAGGACGGAGCAAAAAACGTTTGCAACACCTGTGGGCGATGCAGTGAGTAGACACAAGATGCGGCACATGTTCCCGCAGCCTTGTCACGAGCCCGTTGTCGCATCCAATCATTACAGACGCGCCGTCCGTGCTGATGCCCACCACTCGGTTGAGGTCAATGTTGGCAGTATGCAAGTGGTTCAGGAGCACCGACAGGAGAGAAGCTGCATCACACCGCTCGACCGTCAGAAGAGTCAGATACTCGGTTACGACACGACGGTTGCGCAGGAACGTGATGTACACTATCATGTGCTTCCCGCGAGTCCGGTCGGTGCTCTCGTCTGTGCTCAAACCGAGGAAGGGCGAAGAGGCGATGTGCTGCATCTGCGTCTGAGTCAGCCAGGTGCTGAGGCAGTGCACCATCTGCTGGAAACCATATCTGCAAATGGGTAATGACAAACAGAGACATTAGTCGTAGGTGGGGCGTATGTCGTTAAACAACAGTCGTAAAAATACATGCCATACCGCGTGAGGTACACCCCGTAGGCTTGCTTTGGGATGTCGGGGGTGTCCTGCTCAGCGAGATGCCTCATCAGCTTCGGGAACATGCTGATGGGCGTGTCCTCCTGGCAGAGAAACTGCACCGACCGCATCAGCCGGATAGCTCGCCGACCCTCCACGTCCGCGTTCATGAAGCGGTCGATTTCCGTCTGGCCGTTCGAAATCGCCTCCGCAATCTCCGCCTGACGCTGCATTGCCTCCTTGTGGACCGATGTGTGCTCGTGGATACGCATCGTCTGCGTCTGCAGGTCTCGGCCGCCGTCACCAGGACCTGAGTACTTCGTTGTCTCTTTGCCGAATGAGAGACACACACTGCACTTCACACTAGGACCACCATCTTTAGCGCGAAGCAAGAGCAGCCACGGGAATTTCGGCAACCACTGCGTGTTGTACTTGACACTTGCCTCTATGTACTTCTGCTCCATCAGCTCAGCCCTGGACAGAACGGGGGAGTTGGTGTCCGCACGTACAGGTATCTCCTCTGGTTCCTCAGGTTCGGGCTCCTCCTCCTCGGGTGCACTAGGTGGTGGCACGCGCACACCGCCGAAGGTCAACGTGCTCTGCTGTAGCTTGCCTCGCAGTACAAACGTGCGCGCCTTCTTAGCCGTACGACCCTCGGACGCGGGAGCGGCATCGTTGCAGCCGCTGCTACCAACTGCAGAGGGAGGCGCTTTACTGGACGACGCGATGGCGGGAAGGAGAGTGAACGGCGCTGGGGAAGGCGCGGGATTGGGGGCCGGCTGCGGCTCCTTGCTGGACGATGGGTTCACGTCGGTATTAACAACTGCAGCGGTAACAAGAGGTTCTGGTGTGACCGGAGCTACGCTACGTCGAAGGAAATCTAGGCCGCTATCCCTATGATCGGGTGGCTTCTCCGGGGCGGTCTCAGGCGAGTCCTCCGCGGCAGGAAGGGAAGCCATGGCGAGAGGAAGAGAAGAAACATCACTAGGGCGACTGGAAACAAGAAGTGAAAATGAGAGACCCCCTTCATCTTCAAAGAACCAGCTGCAGCAGAAGGAACGTAAACCACGCCGCCACGAAAAGGGCTCACGAAGTGAGGTGGGGTGAGCAGACTGAATCGGGCTTTGCATTCTTGGCCAAATTCATCTCAGCCATGCCACCACACATTCCTGTTGTGCCATGCCACCAATCGCGTTCCACCCATCACATTACGTGAGGGTGGCGCGGTGGGCGTGCCTGCAGAGTCATAATTGTACTTGGCATGCTGGCCGCATCACGCCGCACATGGCTGCCTTGCTGTGCACAGCGCACCAACAGATTTTGTCAGCATTACGTGGTTTACCTCCCACGCGAACATGAAGACAACCACGGGGGGTGGGGAAATCATTACGCGTGGGGGGGGGGGGGGGGGGGGGGGTACTTTCGGGAAAAATCGAGGAAGCTTCCTCTCGATAGACCGGCATACAGGGACCACAGACCGTATACTCTGTAGGGCCAGACTCCAAAAACGACTAAGTCTGATGCCTATTACACTATATCAGGGGCCTACAAACAATAACACTGAGGCTCTCAGGGATGAAATATTGATTACACTGGAAGTACAATGTTCAGAAGTTCACTAGCCTGATTGATCAGACTAATCAGACTATTTAGTCTGATAGCGTCAGCCCTGGAGCCAGGACCCGGTCTTGACATCAGACGGGTCATTTTACTAAAGTTAGGACGCGGCACTTCAAGCAATTTTGCACGATCAGGCCTCTGGATAGGTTTGGAAGCACTCTTAGTCGAAAGGGCAGGCTGCCAAAGCTGGTCTTTCAGTAAGGGTTGGGCAGCCATGTCAGTCTTGTGTATCAGTGTTGGCTGCATTGTTACTCGTGCTCGTCAGTGTACTGTGGACCTCGGTTAGTTGTACCATTTTTTTTTAACCAACGCTTAATGTTTAGGTTGACATGACGTGCAAAGAACAATAAAATATATGACTAGAACTAGAACAACAACAGGACCTACATATGGGATGGTCTGGCCTGGTCAGGTTCCAGCAGAATACTCCTAGCAGGGAGCAGAGTAGCAAAATCAATACAAAAACTCCTGGGCAGGACGGCGCTTCTTGCTAGCATTGAACACGGCTACCACATTCACCCAGTTCAGACCATCACTGGGCAGGAGCGCTGCAGTCATCAGATCGCCCAGTTTGGCGTCGCCCAGGCAGGTCCGCTTCCACGTCTTGATACGGTTCTGGCGACTGAAGCCCCGCTCGCACTCCACCGTGCTGAGGGGGAGCACAGCTACGGCCTGCCACAGCTGCACAAGGTTCGGGTACGCTCCCACGTAGTCAGTTGACTGGAGCATGAGCAAGAGCGACTTGTGGAAGCTCATGTTCCCGTGGTTGGTATCCATGGTGTGGAGAAACAACGGTAGCTCCCTCTCGCACGCCTTGAAGCACACACCTGCCAGGATGGGAGAGCAGAGCAGTGAGAGGGGCGATCAGGGCGTATAGGAGGTGTTTACCAGCACACCAAGGTACACACACACACACAGCAGACAGCACATTGCAGGCACAACCAGGTGGCGTACCACAGAGGCGGTGGTGAAACATGTGCTCTAGCATGCCCAACCACTCGCGGCACTTCTTCATCCGCTGCGCGTTGTCGTCGGGATAGCACGATGGCCGGAAAAGCTTGGAGCCGGCCAGGTTTTTGAGGTCTTCTAGGCGGAACTCCAGTCGCGCAACGCAGACCCTCGCAAACTCCTGGCACACCACCTTGCAGGAATAGTAGTCCCCGCCAGTCTTATGGCCTGGGATCTTGCGCTCGTGAAGCACGAACTCGTGCTCTGCAGCTTCGCCGTTCTGGTCCACGCCTTGGACGGTGACTTCGCGGTGCTGGGGGTTGCCGTGTTTCTTCAGGAACGCGCAGAGCAGGGGCGACTGATCGTTGCCGAAACGATCCTCGCAGTCCACGTAACGCACCTCGATCGTCCGGCAAGCGAGTGACACCTCCCCCGCGACCACAGTGATGTCAACCTGTGAGTGGGCGTGGGATGAATAGTTGCTGCCAGAGGTTGATGTACAATGGGTCAGAACGGCGCACACCAACCGGGAACATGGCAGTGACACAAACGCCTATATGTACAACCAAAACACTCCACATGTCACCTGCTGCTTCTGGAACTTGGCGTTGAGCTCGTTGAGCACGGCAAGAATGTCTGCAAGGAAGAAAAGCATGAAGTGGAATTTGAAAGAGGTGACCGTTTCGTATAGCGCGTGCTTGAAATCGTGCAGCAGGACGATTGTCGCCGGCAGAACCTTGGCAAACCGCTTGACTGCCTCTCCTCTAGAGAGCCATCGCACGTCGTGGATCCCCTGCAGCTCCAGGTTGGTTTCGCAGATGTACTCCTGAAGGTGCTCGAATCGCCGGTGCCAGTTGCTCGACCTAGAAAGCTGCTCCGCCACGTTGCGCACCGCCTGGTCTATAATGTTGAACTCCGTCACCTTCTCAGCGGCATCCTTCGCGGCCAACGCCTCCCTGCTCAAGGTAGAACGGAGGAAACGAGCGATTGAAGTGAGTGGGCAGTACATGATCAACACACACTTGCCATAAAGCCAGTAACAATGACGGACTTACCGATGTGCGATGCAGTGGCACGACACGAGATAGGGATTCCGCTGCCGGAGTCGTGCCACAACACCATTGCTGGTGCCCGTCATTACTCTGGCGCCGTCGGTGCTGATTCCAACAATCTTGGACACGTCCATGCCCACGGCGTCAAGGTGGGTCAGTAGCACGTCGACTAGACTTGCCGCGTCACACTTGTCAACTGTCAGCAGCGTGAGGAACTCGCAGACGCTCGCTCCCTTCTTCATGAAGTGGACGTAGACGATCATGTGCTTGCCGCGCGCCTTGTCAGTGTTCTCATCGAGCTGAATGGAGATGTACGGGCTTGCCTCGATCTGCTTCAGTTGCTCTTGCCGCATGTACTTCGCTGCAGCTTCTAGCAGCTCCCCGAAACCGTACCTGTATGATACAAGCACAGAGGTTAGTACGTGATCAATCAAGAAAGTTGTAACGGAACCAGTACAACGACACCAAGTACCCCGAAACTTACTCCGAAAAGTAGTTTCCCTTGGAATCCAAGGGAAGGTTCGGGACACCGAGCTCGGCCATGAACTTGATGGTGCCCACGTAGGAGGTGATTGGCGCCTCCGACTTGCAGATGTACACGGTAGTCTTGAGAGCAATGATGATGTGAAGAGTGCTGCGATCCAACCCCTCGAACTCGCTCAGCAGCGTTTGACGAAGCTTCCGGCTCTCCTTCGACTTCATCTCGGCGTGTGCGTCCTGGTGTGCGGTGGAGCGCTGGTGCGTCCGGATGCTCCCCTTCTGCATGTCACGCCCTCCACTGCCTCCCTTGCCATAAGCCGTTTTCGCGCCTTCAGCTCCATGTTCCAAGCACGTGCTGCATCTCAAAATGGGGAAGCCAACGTCATCACGAGTTAGAATTAGCCACGGAAACAAAGACTCCCATGAAGTCTTAAATCGCTTATGCGCTTTAGCGAAAGCGACCTCGGGGTAACGGGCCATCTCTTCGACAGTTGGCAGGCCGTCTTCTTCCTCCTCGTCATCACTTCCCTCGTCCTCCACTCGTCGGATTGGACGTGCCGTCCGCTTCACAGAGGGCTTCGGTTGTCGCCACCACTGCGTAGCACTGCCACCGCTTGACTCTTTGCGCTTCTTGTTCGCAGAGTCGCCAGCCGCATCGCCTATCTCCGTTTCAGTAGCCGTCGCTTCTGGAGGTGAGGGTTCCGCCGTGGTAGTGCAAACTTCAGGTGAGCGCAGGTCAGGGCCTGAATCATCTGCGCGGGTTTCGTCCTCGGTTGAAGCAACTACGGGCTCCGGATCTGACAGCTTCTTAGCGGGGGTTCGTAGAAAGCTGAGGCCCGTTCGCGGGGGTGATTTTTGGAGTTCACGGCATGCCTCGTCGTCACCATCGGTGGTTTCGTCAGCAGCCATGGCGAGGGCCAGAGGGGTGGTTGCAGGAGCTGGGCCTACGCTAGCTGTTGGGAGAGCGTGGTGGTGGGGTGGTGTGCAAAGCAAACCCTAGACCAGACGAGATAGCGAGGAGGCAGAATTGAGAAATGAGACGAGGAGGACTGGGTTGGGTGCGTGGGAGAGGCTGGTCGGTGGGTGGGAGCCTGCTGGGGAGGGAAGAAGAAGCTTCCATGCTGGACACACCTCCTGCACGAAGCAGGTGTGTGTGGCGCTGCGCGGCATTGCCAGCTAGGAAGATTGCAAGTGAGCCAGGTATAGTTGACGAGCCTGTGGCAGTGGCGACGCGAGCCGTCAAGGCGACGCGCACATCTGCTGACTCAAGCAAAACGCCGCTAATCACGGCCCAAATCTCGTCAGTACCCCCCCCCCCCCCCCCGCCGCGTGAAATCGCATCAGGGTGGTACGCGACACTAGTCTTTGTCATCAGGGCGAGTACACCAGGCCTGTCTTAAAAATCAGTGTTAACAAAATGAACACTTTTTCGGCTAAGGGTGCCTCAGAAAACAAGTTTTAAAAACAAGGGTGATCACCTAAACCCACCCTTATAGTAAGGGCCATAAGGGTGTTTTACCCTGATATCGAGAGGCCTGTGCACGATCGATCGCAGGATCGCTGATTCAACCGTACTGAATTTCTTTTGAAAACATTGAAATATTTCAATACCACTCCTAAAACATTCGATCCTGCGCAGGATCGATCGCAGGATCGGTGCTAGAGGTGCCGCGTCCTTAGCCCTGCTGACGGTATGCCATTTCCCCGAAACGAAAAACTATGACCCACGTAATGATACAAAACTGTAATCAAATGCAATCTATCACAAATGTAAACTCGAGGCACTTCTCATAAACACCAAACATATTATGAACAAAAATCTATGGAGACAATTGAACTTACCAGCAATGTCAACATGAGCCTAGCTTCGACTTCCGATCATTTGTGCAAGCGGCTGGACAGCAATCACAGATCTAACTGTGTACACTCCATTAGTCCAAGACAAGCTTCCAAATGCAAAGGACGGAGACGCTTGTTGCACCTTTAAACTAACGTTGTATACTGCAGCAGACCAAGGCTCCACAACCATCAACTGCGGCCTCACATCGACAGCCACACCTTGCGGTGCCACAACTGACGGCTTGTACACAGACCTCCTGCCAGTCACGTC